>APFE030253007.1:0-11507 GCA_000404065.3 Pinus taeda | reverse complement strand
ACCATTGAAGGGATAGAGTCCTCCTTCAAGGGGATAAGCTCCTCACATCAAGGGGTTAGCTCCTTAAGGTATGGGATGCATGAACCCTCAAGGAGTGAACTTGCCAGCTCAAGATTCTCTCTAGAAGCTTCCAGAAATGTCTCAAAGTGAGTTTTTAAGAATGTAGTTGCGCCTTTTTAACTTTTACAGGGGTTCACACCCATAACATAGAGACAGAACGGTCAGGTGCACAGGGGACATGACCAATGGGTGCAGTACCGCAGGTAATGCTAAGAGAAAGTGCGAAACCAGAGTTTTAGAGATTTTTAAGGACTTTCTCTTATTTTCAAAGCTTGATATGAAGAACTGAGGTTTAAGACTTGCAAAGGAGGTAAGTATGAGTGGTGATAGGCTCATATTGATTGCAGAAAGTCATGGTGACAATTTTTGTGCAACACTTTCTAGTATGCATCACACTTTTTGCACTGAGCAGATGAGATGCATTGCACCCTTAGCACTAAGCAATCTGTATGGTCTAGTTTTGACCAATTCTGAGCAGTTTTCTGTGTATAACTTCTGGGAGATGATGTAATCAGCTGACCTTGTTCCTTTAGGGCATGAAAAAACACTTTTAGGGACTCAGAAGCCCTTGGTTTATGGATATATGTGATTGGGGTTGCAGTGCCCAAATATGTCTATAAAAAACAAGCACAAACAACAAAAGGCACCAATGTATATGATGCTTGAGTGGTTACATTGGCTATTTCATTTTACCTAAGTAGCAGTCAGAAAGATGATTAGAGTAAGTAGGTAAGATTTCGGTTTGAATAAATTCAGTTTCCATCAGCAATTTTATGTTAGATCAGATTTCAGTTTGCAGAAAAGGGTGTAGTGTCAGTTCAATATTTTCAGTCACAAAGATTATACAACAAAGTATACACATGTGTGGGATTGACCCAATGGATTAGGCTACTAGTCGACAGTGTTCTTGGCATTTCAGAAGGAAATGCCATCCCCAAGTGAAGCCGCTGTTAGGTTCCTATACCAATAGGTATCATATATCATGATTGACCTGGTTTAGCTCTGAAATATGTACATACTTTTTCTTGTTGCAAATTTTTTCCATATTCAAAAATAAAAAATTAAAAAATGTAAATAAGGTATGTCCTAGAAAAAGAATAAAAGGACAAAAAGAATAAAAAAAGGTCAAAAAATGAAATAAAATGAACCCCAAAAGAAAGTGTGCAAGTTCAAATGCCACTGCTATTTTACTTTTTGTATAATAAATATTGTGTGAAACTTGTTACTTATGCCACAATCCATGATAACCAGATAGTTTAATCTTGGATATTCCATGTTTTGAATTTCATGTTTATAGATATAGAGAATAAAAATCTGACCAAACTATTTAATCTTGGCAGATAAGTAGATAGGTAGAGTGATTAAAAGGAGCTCAATAGTTTAATCTGAGCCCTTGGATGTAATAAAGGTTAGAGTTAGTTAGAATACCATTGTAAAAGAAGAAAAAGAGGTTTTGATAAGGGTTTACCAATTTAAGTACACCCTAATAAAATAAGAAAAAATGGTAGGATATGTAGGTGGATAAGTAGATGATTGGTTGCAGAATTATGTATGATGAGTGATTATCCAGATTATCAAGTCATATACTCTCATCATCAAAAGCACTTAAAATATGGATGATAATTGAGCAGTTACATAAAGTCAACTAATTAACCTCCTCACTCATCTTTCCCTAAATTTTACTAATTTCCCTTAAGTACTAAAGGCACTAACAGCCTGAAAATTAAAGGGGCTCAGAGAATTTCTCTGACTTCTGGAGGGACCAGACCCTTGGCCCAATAACTTGTGAGGCCTAAGTGCTAAAACCCCTTTATCAAAATTCACCCCCTTTCATAATTCATTCATCCCCCTCAAATCCTTTTCCTAAGGTAAAATCACTCTTTTACTTAGGAAAAATAAATGGTTCTTTATAAAACCCCCCAAACACATTTTAGCCTAAGTCATAATGTTGGATGATGAATGTATTTTCGGAAACATTTACTTAGCACATTTTCTTTCCATGGTCATATTAACTTTTAACTTTTATTATTTATGTAACTCCCGAAATAACTTACCCTTTCTCGTATTATTACTAAAAATCCCAAAATAAATAAATATCCCTTCCTGATGATTTGAAAAATAAACCATAAATAAATTTAACTAAATTGGATTCATTAATCAAACCACGATTAATTAAGAGCCAAAACCCCCGACGTGTTAAAAAGGGATTAATTAATCACCTGGATTAATTAATAGCCTCCCCGCCAATCATATCACCTTCGATATCATGAAAGTTATTAATCCTTCATTCGTCCAATCATATCATCCATGATATAATTAAAATCATTTTAATTATAATCGAGCCCCTCCATTTAACTCTCTAACACTTTCCGCTGTCGACTACCATCCGATCGGCCTTCCCTCATCCAACGGCTCTCGCCCATATCGCGCTGGCCTTTTGGTTGAACGTTAACCATGCGATATAAGTTATTTTGACTTTTCACCATTGCCATGTGTCATCCAATTTGTGGCATCACATGACCCTCCACCAAAACCACCAACCTCCCAAAATTTGTGCAATGGATCCCACTTACCGCGTGCCCGCTATGCGACAAACCGTCTACTATTCAGTTTGTGCCATATTTTAAATTTTGTCCGTTAAAGTTCAAACCCCAAGAACCCAAGTTTTCTCACCCTTTGCCCATTCTACTTTGTAAACTTATGAAACCTTTCTGCTCCACTTGAAGCCTCTGCTAACCAATTCAAGCATGGTTTACCTCCCAAAATCATTTTGGACTCAATCCATAGACCTATAAAGCTCGATGAATCCATTAATGACGCTCCCTGTCAACCCAACATTTTCCTAATAGTTTGTTTTGTTTTACAGGTGATCAAAAGACCATAGCCTTGGATAAACAGTCTTAATACTAGTCATAAGACCTGTTTACTCTGAGATTGTTATCAAATCTATTCAAACAGAGATGGAAAATAAAACATACAGTTAAAAGACATGCAGAGGAAACATGAAATTAAATGATTTACTGTTGAAATAGACAGTAAAAAAAGACCTAAAATATACAGTGAAGGTAAAAGGACACATTAAAAAATAGTCAGTGTATCAGGGTTAAAGAGTATCAGATTGAAGACCAATTCAAGTAAAGCAACTAGCATGAAGATAAACAACAGGGAAGACAATTACAGAGCATACAAATTCATGTCAAAGTGAAGATAGATGAAAAAAAAGAGTGGTAAAAGTAAACAGTAAACAATAAAAGTAAAAATGGATGCAGTAAGGGTTAAACAAATATGAAAACACTTTCACCAGAAACAATGAATTTTATCCAAAGTAAAAGTGAAAAACAGTTAAAAGAAATTTGAGGTTAAAAGATGAAATCAAAGTAGAAATGGTACATTCTTCACAAATTTCCTATTTAAGTCATAGTTTTGCAGAAACTATTATGGCTAATCCAAGAAGTATTTAAAGAAATATGTATAGGTTTTGTTCCTAATAGGCCAATCTACAAAAACCTATCTCATGTTTTACACAAGTATTACCAAGAGGGAGATAAGTGCATGTCTTCATAGCCTATTTTTCAGTTTGTGCAAAATCTTGTTTTTGACATATTTTTGAAAAGAATATTGTGAACATCTGGAGATGCATTTTGGGAAACTGAGAGAGGTTTATTTCAAAAACATTCTTATATACAAAAACCTCTTTCACTTTTTACATATCTATCACGGAGTGAGATATAAAAGCATATAATTGGACCCTAAGTTTGCATAATTTCTGGGGCAGAATGCACAAAGGAAGGATGCAGTTAGTGATTGGGATGCCTCATCATCAACTAAGAGTTGCTATAAAATTCGACTTTCTCTTGTTTGTCACCATAAATCCATAGAAATAGTTTCAAATATATTCATTAGTTTTGAATGTCCTTTGTTTAAGTTCTATTAATGTAAACAGTTGGAGATATTTGTGAAACTAAACTTGATATTTTTTCAAGATATTTCAGTTTACAATTAGTATAAATACTTCTTCATTTGAAGTATTTTGTGTGGATTCTTAGACATTGTTGTAATATGGTTATTTTGGAATAAAGTGCTAATGGACAAACTTTTGTATGGCTTGCTGGATAGAGAATTGATGCAAAGGACTTTCCACAGATTTTTCGAATCAGACACCAGATCAATAAGTCCTCTATACCTTGTGTTTTAAAGTTTTCCTTGTTTCTTTTATCATCTATGTTTCATATCTGAATGATAAATGAAAAAGAGTAATTCCGAATATGCTTGATTGCACTCTATTTTCAATCATTATTATTCTCTATGTTTTCTTCTGAATTAGGATAAACAGTGAAATCTTAAGTGCTCTTTTTTTCTAGTTCGTTCATTTTGATTTTTTATTAAAGAATACTTAACTGCTCTTTATTAGTAATCATTCCAAGTTCCCTTTTTCAAATAGGTTGAAGGATTCTTAATTTCCCTTCACCCATTTTGAAACCATTCCATTTATTCTAAGTCTTCATTTGTTCCCTGTTTGACCATCTTGCCCTGTGAAACCATCCTTTGTTAAGAAACCTAATCTAGTTAAGCCATTTTCTTTGACTCCATTAGCCCAATGGCCTAAACTATTCAGTCCTACCCCTCTGCTATTGAATCTCACCACCCAAACTCAAACAAAACTCCTAAACTTCATAACTAGTCTAATATGTTTCAAAACAAAGCTAAAACTTAAAGAGAGCCCTCTCTAGATATAGATTGGCTAGATTCTGTATCTAAAAGATTGGTTTGTGGTTACCTCAGACCCCTTTCCCTTCTTACAACTTCTGGGAAAATCTAAGTGATAATAGATCTGACTTGCAAATATATGATAAAGCAAATATACCCATAACTAACAAGAGATAAATAGATAAAATTCTCTTTATTAATATCAAAACCTTAAGGTAGGAAAACACCATACATTCACTCCTTAAGGAAGGAAAACACTCCACAAGCCATATGCTTGTACGTACAATATTCCTTGATACCTCTCAATGGGGAGTCTCTAGTCTCTATATAAGATTCATACATACAATACCATGGGTCATTACCATGGTTCTCTCAATATCATACATCTAATACCATGGGCTTATCACATTATTGCTAACTACTTGTGGTCCCTTACATGATGCGGGTTATCCACTTTATTTATTAACTATGGCCCATCCCATTATTACATTACTCCCTTGGGTACCTCCCTCTATACCCCATACTATCCCCCGTAGGTATAATACATTCCACCCCCTTAAACATGTTTCATCCCCGAAACATAAGAAGAACACAAATAATAAGATCTACTCAAAAGAGTAGTCCACTGGTACCATGCACGTGTATTTAGCCATCTAAGAGAAAGGTGAACCATCAATCTAGCTGATGTCTCACTTGCTTGAGATAGAAGTTGACCCCAATGGCTCTTCTATGTTGATGTGTTGTGGGTGGATCGTCGCCCCTCTCAATCTATCATGTAGGGTTGTTGTCCTTGTGGCTAATTTGTTACCATGTGTTGGTTGTTTTCTTGCGGGGTGATGTGGGTGGTGATATGCTGAAGTTTTAACCAATGGTGTATATTTCTTTAATTCACAACCTAATGGAGCCTAATTGGTATCTAGTACATGTTGTGGTGCCTGTTGTTGTTGCTTATCTTCCAATATTACATACCATGGATTCCTCATCTGATGTATTAGTATCTGTAACATTTTCTTCTTCAACCTCCTTGGAATCTACTTGTTTTTCTGGTACCTAGTTTGATGTTTGTGTTTGGTTGTCGACCATCAAAGGATTATCATTTGATGTGTCAACGCCATTAGATCTTTGTGCTTCTCCCTCCATAGTCTCTGCTTGGGTCTTAATGGAAAGATCTTGCAATGTAATTTTCTTCTTTTTATATGAGAGCTTCAGGAATTTCTTCTATACATTAATATTGATAGTACCAGCAGATTCCATCCAAGGGTATCCAAAACAACATCCACATTAGCCATATCTGAAGCATAAAAATCAGAATGCAATACATACTTATCCATAAAAATCTTCAAACCTTTATAAAATCGCACTTGTTCATTATTAACCCATGTGTGCTCCATTTGTTTGGCTGGGACTTGCAATCTTTTAGCCAAATGAACATTAATAAAATTATACTTGCAATTAGGATTGATAAACACAATTATCTTCTCTTTCTGAATACATCCATGAACCCGTAATAAGGATATACCATCAGAAAATAACCCCTTACATGTCTCATTCTCTTGTTTTCTAGCATGAAACCATTTGTCTAAAAAAAACTTTTTCAAACTCTTCATCTGAAAGTTTGTACAACTTCTTGTTGTCAAGTGATCTAAACCATTTGGCAGCCTCATCCTACAAACCAAGCCATACTAAAATTTTCAAATTTTTACCATATAAGAACTTTTCACTGCTTATGAATTCTTCAATTGTAGGGCCATCATTTTTTCCTAAAAAAACATCTTGCTAAAAGCCATGAAGAGGGTTTTGAAAAAAAGTCACTTACTTGATGAAAATTTAAAGTAGCCACAGTTTGGTCAATATTGCTCATAATCTTTATTATGACCTATTTCCAAACATCGAAAGACTATTCTGCATCTTCCCATATGATATAAATCCCAATCTGGGCACTGGAATTTCTGATTGGCGCTACAACTGTCTCGTCGTCACAAAAAATTCTGAAAAAAAAAAAAAGAGTTGATTTTAAATTAGTGATATCTCCCTCATTCGGAATCCGATTCAACTGATTTTTTTTAAAAATTGGGTAATTTTTCAAGAGGATCTCAGATATGTAATTATTTTCTCAGAATTCCAACCAAAACAACAAAAATTAACTAGAGATCCATCATCCACGAATTTTAGTCAAAACTTTTCTGTAACACTGCTGATTTTTAAATCAATGATATCACTTGTAATGGATCTGACCTGTAAATATATGATAAAGAAAATATACCCAGAAATAACAATAGATACATAGATAAATTTCTCTTTATTAATATCAAAACCCTTAAGGTAGGGAAACATCATACATTCACTCCTTAAGGAAGGATAACACTCCACAAGCCATATGCTTGTTCATACAATATTCCTTGACACCTCTCAATGGGGAGTCTCTAGCCACTATATAGGATTCATACATACAATACCATGGGTCATTACCATGGCTCCCTCTATACCATAAATATAATACCATAGGCTTATCACATTATTGCTAACTACTTGTGGTCCCTTAGATGATGTGGGTTAACCACTTAATTTATTAAATATGGTCCATCCCATTATTACATTATTCCCTTGGGTACCTCCCTCTGTACCCCATATTATCCACCCTAGGTATACTACAGTGGGCCAGTAGTAATTAGGTTGCAGTACCTTGAAGGTTGTCCTCTTTGTTGCAAAGTGACCTCCACAAGACCCATCATGATAGGCGAGAAGTATGCCAAAGAATTCCTCCTCCCTGAGACATCTCCTAAAAAATTTATCTGGGCCTAGCTTGAAGAGATTTCCCCCAGTCGAAGTGAATGGGGCACTCTTTCTTACAATTCTATTTTTTTCCTTGGAGGACATATTTAGAGGGAAATGTTCAGCCACTAGGTAGTTGGCTATGTTATCAAACCATGGAGAGAGAACTGAAATAGAAAATAAATGCTCATCTAATAGCTGATCATCAACCATTCTTTCCTCACCTGCAGGCAAAGAAATTCTAGACAAAAGAATTGCAACTACATTTTCTCTACTAGGCTTATCAATGATAGTTAGATCAAATTCTTGTGATAAAAGCAACCATCTAATAATTCTAGCATTCACAACAGGCTTTGTCATAAAATATTTGATAGTAGAATGGTCAGTATGTACAAAGGTCTAGAAACCAATGATGTAGCTTATAAATTTGTTCAAGGAATGGACAAGAGCTAGGAGCTCTTTTTCAATCAAAGTATAGTTCAATTCAACATTTGACATATTTTTGCTAATGAAGTAAATGGCATAAGGAAACTTGTCATCTATCTGGCCTAGAGATACTCCTATAGCTTTGTCAGGGGCATTGACATTGATGTAGAAAGGAAGAGCCCAATTTGGGCCTCGAAGTATGGGTGCAGTAGTGAACTTGTCCTTTAAGGTTTCTAGGGCCTCTTGGCAACTTTCTAACTAGCAAAATTTAGAACCCTTGGCCAGTAGTCCAACCAATGGCGAGACTAATTTGCTGAAGTCCTTTATGAATCTCCTATAGTATCTAGCTAAGCCCAAGAAAATTTTGACATCCTGTTGAGGCCCCGAAAATCGTTGCCACAACATTGGGGGATAACCACCCGGTCCGGACCTTAGTACAGCTCCTTTTCCGTTTGGGATGGTGGCTCCGACTGAGATACGGGACTAGTTTCCCGATTGTATTAAAATAAAGGGTGATGAGGTGTGAATAGTTTGCTTAAGTGATAAGGCGACTAGCTTATTCTATTGACAGAAATAGGGAAACTAATACTAATCCCGGGAAAAACTTATTCATTCGGAATGCAGCGTTAAATAATCTTTATCTATCTAACATGCATGTATATGACTCTGTAAAATAAATAAGAGACATTCAATCATTCAAAGATTACTTCATATGAATAGTCACAATGAAGCGATAAATACAAATTACTGCATTCACTGCTTATATCATCGATACATATATACGATTGAAAGAGAAGCATGCGATAAACAACCAATAGTGGAATGCATAAAGAATGCTGCGAAAAGCACATATATATATAAGCGATAATAGCAAGAGCAATTTAAATAACAATTCATATAACAAAAATGAGTACAGACGCAGATAATAGTACCATGTGAGCTGCAGATCAATCCGAAATATCAATCGCTATTCAAAATTCCTTCTTCAACATAGAAATGATTTTAAACAATGACAGTAGTGCAAATTTGCATAAAAACCTTCCTCATTAAATTCAGAATAATTGGTCTAGTTTCATAAAAGAAATATCCCTGAAGTACAATAGTGCAACTTCAGGGTTTAAGTCATATACAAAACTTACGACCCTTTCTAAATGCATGAAAGGGTCTATAAATACTACTAAGCTAAAAAAATCTATGAAACAAAATCCTACTAAAATGGTATCAATAAATGCGATCTATTTCTCAGGGGCGATCTGGCAGTCGGTGATGTGAGTCATGACTCAGGTTGTTTGCCCTTAAACCTGAGCTAGCTTATCGCAAGCATCGGCTCCACTTCTGGTGGTCTATTGAGGCGCAAACTGAATTGGGCAGCGAAGGTGGCATCTTGAATGTCGGGTATAATATACCCGACAACATCCGTAAGACACTTCAAGGCGGCTCTTTGGCTGTATGGCTTGATTAAGAAGAACCAATAAGCATCCCATGTTAAACTGTTGATTCTAGCGATTAATCTTCCGTTTTTCTCCAGCTCCGGGTAGCATGAGTGCTCCAACATCTTTGTCGCTGTTAATTGACTTGGAGTACATTGGGAAATCATATTAGACAAATAAAGCGTATTATTTACTAATTCAACCAAATTTCCAATCGTTGATTTGCATCTGAAAATTGCTCTTTCTGCCTTCATTAGTTGCGATTTCCATTCTGTGAACAATATTTCTTTGTGCGATTCCAAAATTCTCGGTAGATTAGTCTCCTGACCTTGATCAGAATCCTGCCATTCTATAAAGTTTGTCAGTGTTTTTTCGGCCTGATCCAAATCGGTCCTTGCTTTTTCTACCTTTTCGCTTATGGATTCTACTAACTTGCACAATGGTTCTGCTTGTGTAATCTGCTGACATAGGAGCTTAACCTGATTAATCAATGCCTTATTTAACTGAAGTGCTTCCGCTTTGAATTCATCTACCTAAGGGAGATTTTTCATTTGCTCAATTTGAGTGGTCAATTGAGCGATTTGCTTATCTTTTTCTTTCATTGTTCCCTCAGTCGATATTCTTAATTGCTCCAGTGCCGCCGATAGCTCCCTTTGCCTTTGGATTGCGCTTTCATCAATCCTCTACTTTTCCTCTTGTAATTTCTTAGTCAGCTGATGATTGCTTTGTTGCTGCGCTAGCAATTCCTGTTCTGCCTGCTCTGCCTTCTGCTGAAATTCCGATAATTTCGCCTGTAGCGAAGAGATGTCTTGGTCCTTGGCCTTCAATAAACTGCTCACCTCCGATGCTTTATCAATGGTTGCCGCCGAATATGCTCCAGCGAATTGCGATAGCTTGGTTAAGTCATCGGAGGGGTCGAATTCCTCTTTCCACACAACATTGCCCGTTACTGTTAATTCAGGGAATGGGGAAGGTTGATCCACTCTTCTCCTTTTCCTCTGTCACTTTACAACAGCTTTATGCTTAGGGCTATAAAATACATCCAAAGGGGGAATCTATTCAATTTGCAAAATGATTTCTCCCGTTGGATCTTTGGGAATTATCTCTGTTTATTTTGATTTGGGTAGGCCGCTGGTTTCGCCCGAAACCGGTTTCGATGTCGCTTCTTGCGTGTCGCCTTCTTTAGAAACCTCATCATCTTTCGAGCACTCCAGGTTGCTAATGATTGTACTAAATTGCTACTGTTGCTGGAGCAAATTTGGATCAACCAGTGTATCATCATTATTTTTAGAGCTGCTCTCTTCTTGGGCTTTCGCCTGGGTTTCTTCTTGTCGCTGCACACTTTCCTAGGTTACTTCCTGCCGTTGGCTATGCACTTCCTCCTGCTGCTTTGATGTAGTAGGAGGTGGCATATTACTTCGCTGTTCAGGCTCGCTTGATCTGGTTGTCGTCGGAACAATCGCTAACAGGTCTAGAGGCAGAGTTTGCAACCTCTGTTCTCTAATTCTGTTAAATTCGACTAGTCTTTCATCGTTCTACACATTTCTAGCAAGCGACTTGACTTGATACAGCGATTCGGACGATGCAAACAAATCCTCGAATTTGTCTTCTTTATGCTCGACCTTGGCCAATTTGGCCTGGTCGAGTGCATTGTAAGCGATCTTCCTCGGATCATACTTCCTGCTTGGCAGAGTAGCCAGAGTGAGCAAATTCATTTTCCCAGCTTCCTTCTCTGCATGTTTGATATCATGTAGGGTATAAATTCCAATTCGTAAGGGAAAAGAGGGCCAAACATGTTTTTTCGCTTTTTTCAGGGTCTGAGTAACCCCATCATCATTGATTTGATAAGCTACTTCCCTGGCAAGTAACTTATCAGGGATGTAAAGTGGTAGCACATGCGGCCTGGACTGACTGCCAAAAACTCTGATGTAGGTGAATTTATCCTCCCCAAACCAACTTTCTATTGCGGTCAAATCTACCCCTGCTTGCTCAGAAATCTTCGGGGTAGGCTTATCAAAAATGGAATAATGAATTGGCAACATAAAACCGTTGCAAATTTGATAAAGATGGTGCTTATAATTAGTCTTCCACAATTTTTGATAATATATGTGA
>APFE030253006.1:0-15023 GCA_000404065.3 Pinus taeda | reverse complement strand
TATATCATCCAAGAATTGTTCATTTATGTAATGTAAAGGAGGTTGCCCCCTCGAAGAGGCTGAATTCTAAGGCGTTGATCTATCTTTTCTATCTTTTCTTGAGCTGGTTTCATAACAGAGTTAGACCCAGCAAGAAAATAAAACTTCTGCAAAGAGGCCAATAAATCAGGAAGACCAAAGATAGAACGACCTAAGATAACTAAGAATAAATAGTTGAACCAAAAGAGCAACTTTCCATGAGTGCATCGAATAGAGCATGCTTGTTCCATGCATTGTCATTATTCAATTCTGAGTGCGCCTAGGCGAGAAGAAGTTTATAACCTACGTGTGGACTAAATCCATTATGCCAAATTGGATTTGAGAGCCTCATGGAATGACAATTGAGAATAGAGAGGGTGGCCAAGATAAGGCCATCTAGTAGACATAACTCTGCATGAGTGCAAACCATAGACTTTCCAGATCTCCAACAATGTTTATGCATTAATTTTGTACTTAGACTAAAGAAAAATGTTGTCGATATGTGGTGAATGGTCATGTTATAATGTGCAACATGCTGGTGGAGTAATTAATTCACTTGGGGGGGGGGGGGGGGGTCTCTTGCGATGTCTCATCCAAAGATTGTAGGGCAAGACAACTTCAAGGCACCCCCATTTGTATCTCCCAGGACACCCCATTTGGGGAAGAGAGATCATTCTCATCTATACCCAAGGAATCCTGTTTGAGAGGAAACTCATGGATAGAGTTCCAGGGAAGGTTAAAGATAAAGGTTGAATGTTTACATCCTTCATTGGTTAAATGGTTTGAAATTTTGTTTCTAGGCCAATGAACATGAGAGGGGATAATTGTTGGAATAAGGAGGAGGGTGGAAATCTAATCTAGACAACCTTTAAGGTGCCAACTTGGGAGACTTTGCTGGGAGCAGTGCCACAAAGTATCATAATGAGCGTATTGATAGCTATTAGAGTCTCCTTTTTCCTGAAGTTTCAAGAATCCTTGAGAACATGTGATACAAAGACCTTATTCAAGAGCTTGTAGTTCGTCTGCATTGTTACTCATGTGACCAAAGTTAACATAGAAGAGGAATATAATCTCTCTAGAGTGGTTTCTGAAGACTCCTCCATGTCCAAATTCTCTCGGATTTCCTTTGGAATCCCCTTCAAAGTTGAGCTTGATTAAGTCTTTGTTGAATTTCCACAATCTTGGGTCTAGGTTAGAATCTTAAAATCTCTGATGCTACCAAACCAAGAATCTCAACAAAAAATACTTTGCACAATATAAAATATAAATCAATATATCACATATGCATAAGTATACACAATTTTTAACAAATATTGTAGAATAATGTACAACCCAATCTTCATTATATTAAACCAAACATGAATAATACAACAATCTATGGTATACAAGATATAATGACAAACTTCGCTGCAACTTCTATGTCATATCTTGTCCTTCCGGTCCTTCGCTCCTGTACTGCTTACTAGTTGCCCCTTAGTCCTTCAAAGAACAACACATCGAGACTCCTGGAGGGCTACCACCTAACACTGCTGTGCGCCACTTCTGTAGCGTGTACCATTAGGGGAATTTTGAGGTCTAAAATGGGCCTCCTACGAAAAATGTACAACCAAAAAAAACTTTATAAGAACCAATAGGATTCAAGATGGTGATGTCAACCATGGGGTATGATTCACCATTTTTGGAGCAAAAAAATAAAATGATTAAAAAATAATAAAATAATAAAAATACTTTTTCCACTCATATTTTCAACTTATCTCCCTAAGGTTTTACTCAAAGTTCAAGCGGGAGTACTTGTTGGATGCAAAACTTAATTCCTCATCCAAGGAGTATCGATGTTACATACTTTCCATGGACCCTACTACATGAAAAATGAGAAATACATGAAAAAATGTGATTGCAATCACGTTTTTCCATGTATTTCTCATTTTTCATGTATCAGGGTCCATCGAAAATATGCAATCACGTTTCTTCATGTATTTCTCATTTTTTGTGTAGCAGGGTCCATCAAAAGGATGCAACATGGGTACTCCTTGGATGAGGAATTAAATTTTGCATGCAACGAGTGTTTTCGCTCAAAATTTGAGTAAACCCATAGGGAGATAAGTTGAAAATATGAGTTGAAAAAATAGCTTTTTATTTTTTCCCTTTAAAATTTGATGATGTAATCTAATCTTATTTTATTATTTCCACTATTATTTTATAATTTCCTTAGGAGGCCCATCTTAGAATTCAAAATTCCCTTAATGATGAGCTGATCCAATCTGCTCTCTGGGGTAGCCAATTCTCGAGCTCCAAACTACCAGGCTAGCAATCACCTCTCTCCATCAAGGTGTTGCACTTTGGCATCAATCTTCAACTCCTCTTCGCCACTTCAAGGTAGCTCTTCTAGGCTACTTTGGGTAGCCAACACACTGCCCTCCACTAGGTTAATGGCACCCAATACTACATTACAAGATCTGCACCGATGAAGGCTTACAATCATCTAATCAAGCCTCCAAATTGGATGCCATAGGATGCCCAACAATCTGATCCAAAGCTAGTCAACTTCCTTAACCCAGCACAAGGCACAATTGTTGTTCCAAATCTGTTTTCGCTACTGTTCCTAACTGTGACTGGTTAGGGCATCCATATGCTGCCACAACCCTTAAGCAAGTCACCAAACAACCTTCAAAAAACTGTGACCTACCCTTGTATAAGTCCTATGCCTCCAAGTTGTTGATTAGGGCTCAATATAGCCCCAAAACAATCCCACACAATGCCTTTTTCTGTGGGGTTAGAGCCTGTGGCCTACCACAGTTGGCTTCGTGTACCCATGACTTGCTGAAATAGAGTTTCCAACCCACACATAACATTCAAAACGACCCAGAATTCGTCTCCTTTATTGCGGCCTTTCCGCTGGTTAATTTTCACTCCAAAACAGTCATAGGAGTGACCTAAATGCCTCCCTTCCTTCGCTGGAAATTACCTAACCTGCGGCCCAATAAAACATAGATATTTCTCCTTGAATGAGCTCCTTCTCTCTCCTTGTACGCTACCTTGTGTTGCACAAAATGGATGAGAAAATAAGTCCTCCATCACCTTCTATTTATACACTAAATGAAGGGATTATTCAATGCCACAATAGGGGCTGTCGAGTTGTCATAAGCTTAAAATAACCTTAGGCCAACCTTGAATCTTATGATGTCAACCCCAAAATTAACTTCAAACATTCAAATCTCCATTTATACAACTCGAATTTGGCGATTCTCAAAGCATTGGATTCTACTTTCCACACTCTATCATCTGATGCCATCACATGTAGAAATGTACTCATGGAAATGCCCAAAACATGATTTGGTGCAAGACCCCATGCTTGGGTTCCAAGCCCATAAGTGACTCTTCTGGCACTTTTTCCTCCAATCCCCAAACCCTACGGCTTGGAGTACCTCCCAAGCTACTAAAAAATCAACACTCTCTCTTAGCAAGGCAGGTACTTCCAAGACTAGGAAGTAACTCATCATCATCATCGCTACTCACAACACTTTCCCAACCCTTGGCGCTCAAATTTGCAACAATCCTTGTTCTGTGAAATATGCCTCTCTTGGAAGTGTCTCTATCACTACTGGAAGCCCCCTGCTTCTTCTTTTCCTGTAACATCTTCCACTCTCTCGATTATTCCTTCCTGGCAGCTATAGGAGCACCCTTTCTCGCCACTGACCAAGCGCTTTTCTTGGGTTGCAAAGTCTCCCTCTGGATCTAAAAGCTCCCTCTTGAACTCGAATCCCTCAAGTCTCTGGAACCTGGACCTTCTTCTCGGGAACCTGTACCTGCTCATTTGAAGCCTGCACCTACACTTGCTTCTCTGGAATTTGCATCTGCTCCACCTGCTTCTCATGATCCATAGGCTTGCCCGTCAGCCTATATAGACCATGCTCTCTAACTCCAAGCACGATACCAGTAGAGCTAGAGCCTCTAGGCCTGAGTCTTGCCTTCCCATCTTGGAACAAGACCTCAAACCCCTTCTTCTCGATCATTGAGACAAAAATCACGCTATATCTGAGTTTGGGTACCAATAGTACATATTGGACCCGCATCACTCATCCTGTCTCCTTTTTGAATGGCACAACTCCCGATCCTCAGATCTCCTTTTGACTCTTGTTGCCCAACACCATGTGCAACTTCGAGTCCCATTCATCTAGAGTCTCAAAAATCTCTTGTGACCTTGCCATATGTTTTGCCTCACCACTATCCACATACCATCCATCCTCATCGATAGTACCATGCGAGAAAAGAGAGATCATAGAAAAGTCCTCTTCCAATCTCCTGGTGAGATCATCTATCTTAGCTAAAGTAGCAACATCGACAACCTGCTTTCCTTTCTTCTTCTTGTATCTCCATTCTTCTTCATCGGACATCTTGACAAAAATGACCCATCTTGACACAATTGAGACACTTGACCTTACTCAAGTCCTTCTGCTTACCCTTCATTTGCGCTACAAGTGCCACATCATCATCAAAAGTCTTCTTCTTTGGATGAAGATCCTTGTCTCGCAATTCTTCTTGAATGAAGTCCTCCCATAGCCTATTCCAATCTTTCAATTTCTCTCTAGAAAAAATCCCTTTGATGAAGGGCTTCCATTCCTCAGTGAACCTTTTTAAGGCAATCCTCACCATATATCCATATGAAATAGTCACACTGACGACATCAAGTTCATCTTTGACCTGAGACAATCTTGTTAGATACGATGTCACATCTTCACCCATTACATCTTGGTGGACTTCAACTTATCCTCCAATACCAATACCCGATTCTCATTCTTATTCTGGAACAAATTCTAAAGACCCATCCACATCTCATGTGCATTATTCTTCCCAGACAAATGAGGTATTAGGGCATCCTTCACACCATCTAGGATGATCAATCTCACCCTCGTATCCAAATCCTTGTACACTTCTAGCTCCTTTGGTTCAGTTGGCTTCTTGATGGAACTCCCAATTCTTGTTGACCTGAAAGACCAACTTGATCCTTTCCTTCCATGGATTATAGTTGGACAACCCTTCCAACCTGTCCTCATATTGGATACCAACCTGCAAATTCGACATTGTCATCTACAATGTGACCAACTCCCTCTTAAGTTGTACTTCCATGTGCACAACTCTAATTCATTGACTTCCGAAGTAGCTCAAACACACTCTAATACCATGTTGAATTTCCACGATCTTGGGTCTAGATCAGAATCTTAAAATCTTTGATGCTACCAAACCAAGAATCTCAACAAGAACTACTTTGCACAGTGGAAAATATAAAGCAGTAAATCACATATGCACAAGTATACACAACTTTTAACAAATATTGTACAATAATGGACAACCCAATCTTCGTTATATTAAATGAAATCAGAATAATACAATAATCTATGATATACACGATATAATGAAAAAATTTACTGCAACTTCTATGTCGTATCTTGTCCTGTCGGTCGTTCACTCTTGTACTTCTCACTAGCTTCCCCTTAGTCCTTCAGAGGAAAACACATTGAGACTCTAGAAGGGCTGGCACCTAACACTACTACACGTCACTTCTGTAGCATGTACATGCATTGATCCAATATTCTCTATGGGCTGGCCAATTCCCAAGCTCCAAATTGTCAGGCTAGCAGTAACCTTTGTCCATCAAGGTGTTGCACTTCATCTCCAATCTTCACCCAATCTTCAACTCCTCTTCGTCACTTCAAGATATAACTTCTAGGGATACTTTGGGTAGCAAACACACTACTCTCCATAAGTTGAATGGAACCCAATACTACACTGCAATATCTGCATCGATGAAGGCTTATGATCACCCAATCAAGTATCCAAATTGGCTCCCATAGGCTGCCCAAAAATCTGATCCAAAATTGGTCAACTTCCTTGACCCAACACAAGGCACAATTTCTTTTCCAAATTTGTTTTCGCTACTGTTCTTAACTGTGACTGGTTAGGGAATCCATATCCTGCAACAAACCTTAACCAAGTCACCAAACAACCTTCAAAAATTGACTTGTATAAGTCCTCTGCCTCCACGCTGTTGATTATGGCTCAATCTAGCCCCAATATAGTCCCACACAATGTCTTTTTTGTGGGATTACGGCCTGCGACCTACCACAGGTGGCTTCCTGTATCCACGACTTGCTGAAAGAGAGTTTCCAACCCACACATAACATTCAAAAAACCTAGAATTCATCTCCTTTATTGTGGCCCTTGTTCTGGTTAATTTTCACTCCAAAACAGTCATAGGAGTGACCTAAACGTCCCTCCTTCCTTCGTTGGAAATTCCCTAATCGGAAGCCCAATAAAACATATATATTCCTCCTTGAATGAGCTCCTTCTCTCTCCTTTGTACGCTGCCTCGTGTTGCACAAAATGGATGAGGAAATAAGTCACCCATCACCTTCTATTTATACACTAAATGAAGGGATTCTTCAACGCCACAATAGGGGCTGTCGAGTTGTCATAAGCTTAAAATAACCTTAAGCCAACCTTGACTCTTATGGTGTCAACCCCAAAATTAACTTCAAACATTCATATCTCCATTTCTACAACTCGAATTCGATGATTCTCAAAGCATTGGATTCTATTTTCCACCCTCTATCATCTCATGCCATCACATGTAGAAATGTGCTCATGGAAATGCCCAAAACACGATTTGGTGCAAGACCCCATGTTTGGGTTCGAAGCCCATAAGTGACTCTTGTGGCACTTTTTCCTCCAATCCCCAAACCCTACGGCTTGGAGTACCTCCCAAGCTACTAAAAAATCAACAGTCTTGAGATGGGGGAAGCCAAGAATCCGGGCTAGGAGGAGGGAGAGAAGGGGACGGGGTGGGAAAGGAAAAAAGACCAGGACCAATGCTCTAGTAGGAGGGAATAATGACTTCATTCCCAGTCACTTTCTAATCTTGAGGTGTATAGGGATAAGCAACAACAATTTCTCTAATGTTATCCTTTATAATATTCTAGAGGGATTCATGAGGGAGATAAATATTTTTGAAAACCTAGTCATTTATTTCTTTCCAAATAGCCCAAATAAAAAGGTCTTGTGGGAGGATCTAGATATGGTTGAGAATTGGATTTTGAAAGATTCCTTATCTCCAATTTCCAATTGTGAGAGGAATACTTTCCAAATTGTGATCAAAGGCACACATAGTTGATTTTAAAGTGATTCATAGCGATGAGGAGCAGGGGCAGTGATTGAAAAGTTGCTTAGAGTTATTGACAGTGATTTACATAAGAAACAGAGGGAGTTTATGATGAAATTTCATTTGAGAATATTATCCCAAGTTAGAGTTTTCCCATGCAATAGAAACCATAAGAAGAAAGAGACCTTTGGATATAGTTGTTTGCACCAAATCAATTTCTATATGGATTCTTTGGGGTACTGTTGAAAACCATTACCAAGACTATAACCCTCCTTGATTGTAAAGGATTCACTCGATCTGTATCATCATCTTAATTTATTAGGTTGTTTGGAAATGGAAATCTTACATCCTTGAAGATCCCTCCAGAAATTTGACTAAGTGTTAATTTTAGGTATGTTCTATTAGCTCAATTTTCACAATTAGCTCAATATCTTTTCTAGATTAGCAATCACATCAACATTAAAGTAAACTGTAGATAGAACATAAATATAAATAGAAGAAGACAAGCCAAGACAAGAGGACACAAAATGTGGCACTAGTCAGGGACCAACCCCAATGTGGGGAAACCCTTGATCAATTCTTCTTATATGTTCTTCAATAGTTCAACAAACAGAGAGAGAGAGAGAGAGAGAGAGAGAGTACATTTACAACAGAAATAAACACTTTGATTTATCTAGATAAGAGCATAGATAATCTCTAAGACGATGATACATGAGATCAGTTGAAGACATGCTCCTTCAACTGATTCTTCAAGGTGACTCCTTCACCTATCATTGTGCTGCATCTCGTCCATATGCTGCACCTCACCATGTAGCACCATGTTGCACTCATCATCACAGTGTTGGACCTAATGACCATGCTAGGCACTTCATGTTGCTACTCCATTCACTGAGCTACTCTCATCACAGATCTGCACTCAATGCTGCACTCATCACTAATCTGCACTCAATGCTGCACTCATCACTTATATGCACTCAATGACTACTATATTGCACTTCAGTGTTGTCTCTAATACCGTGTTTCTTCCAACTGCTGCATCTAACCAAGCTGTCTAACATGCTGACCACACAAGCAGTTACATCAACCTTCAGTCCTTATCCTTGTGCAACCGTTAACACAATATACTGCTGGCTATGGCCTGCGGCCTAGCTCAACAACAAGCAAGGTTATCATGCAATACCCAGCTAGTACCCTTGAAGAACAATGGCTACCAATTAGCCTTATTGCTGCACAATATGCCCAGAACAGATCTCAAATGTGTCACGCTATCACCTACAACAATGTGACTTTAACGCAGATGAAATACTTCCTTTAGCTATTTCATAAGACCACTTCTTCTTTCTGTGTCTTAGGTCTTTGTATGCCGCTGATTAGGGCCTCTTCTATTGCCGCTAATAGAGCTACGTATAAGACCTTTTTCATGATGGAAAATAGGAGCTAGATGAGGGTTTCCAATTAGGTCTCTAGATTGACAACGTAATACATCTTCCTTCCAGATCTCCTCACTGCTGCTAGGGCTTCATGACCTTCCACTAGAAAACATATAGAACTCTTCTCAATACAGTGGCTAGAGTCTCCATTATGACAGCAGATTAGGATCTTTATGGACAATGGTTTAGGAGCTACTCATACATTAGATCAGGGTTCTCTTTTGCTGCGTTTGAGGGTTACTTGTGATAGAAAATCATGACCTGCGGCTAGGGTATTTAGGAAATCGTATGAGGGCTTATCCTTCAGCTATGTATAGGCTTCTTTTCATTGCGGCTAGGGCTCCCTCTAGTACTCCTTAGATCTATGTTGAATCTCCTTAGTCTAGAGAGCCTTTTCTTGACAACATTGAGGGCTTATACTTTACTTCCTTCCTTGACTGCAGCTAGGGCATGTATACCTGTGTCTAGGGCTCCTCCAAGGTTCCTCGTTTAGGGCTACGTAGAAGGCATCTTGACTATCTGCGTAGAACCCTTTCTTCATTGCGTTAAAATCTACTTCATGATAGCGTTAGGATCTATGACATCCTCTAGGGCAGTGTATCCTCTTTAGATTTCTCCTCCCACCAAAACCCAAAGGCAAGTGGAGAGGAGGAGATCACCAAGAGGATGTGTGTCCAAATGACTTTCAAGGCACCTCTATTTATACTAAAACGTTGAGCACAAGAGGGGTTTATTTGGTTGCTGGCCGACCTTGACAAATTGTCCCATAACACAAATAAATTCATATCTCCATGAATACTTATCGGAATCGGATGATGTTTAGATCAATCCTACACCTATCGATGAGAGGGATCCAAGAAAAGTATCAGCTACCATTAATAAGATGACCCACATGGAGTTTGACCCTAGATGCCAATTTCAACACTTCCTCTCGACTAGGGAGAAATCCATCCGCTGATCCATATGTCCGACTGTACCATCTCTGCCATCAGTGCCCTGCACTTCTCTGCTTTGCTCAACCATGAAGAAGAATAATTGATTGAGAATGTCTCATACCATTCTCTACTGACCCGATGTCAGTTTTATCTGAAGAGAGTGTGTCATATCACTCTTATTGACCCGAAGTTAGTTTTATTGATCCCGGATCAATATCACAAGAGAGTGTCTCAAACCACTCATATTGATCCCCAGATCAGTTGGAGGCCATCCTAGCATAGGGAGTACGATAGATACAACGATGCGTCCATTGATAGTACTACTATGCTCCCTAACCCCATTTCCCTGCTCATTGATTCGATGAGAGGTACTTCCCATGAGTCCTAGATTGCATGGGTAGGATGCCTCGACAGGAGAACTAATCATTCTATTCCATAGGAGAACTAATAATCTTGGCTCACAGGAGACTGAATCATCTTGGATCATAGGAGAATGAATCATCCCGTCCCAAAGTCACCTTGGGTATCACAGGGGAAGGCTGAGCTATTCACCCTATACACAATGCACCACTAGGGAAGCGTGAGTCGCCCTGTGATTGTGTGTTGCTCCAGTAAGTACCCCAAGCCCCCCAGAGCTCCTAGAGCTCAATGTATGAAACATGCAGGACCCTTGTATGAAGGTCTCTCAACGACTCCAATTCGTTCAGGAAAGTCACAGATTTGACCTTTCCCTGGAGCTTTAACAAAATGTATGTGACTTGTATGTCAATGTCAATGAGATGGAGCCTCCACGCTCATCGACTTATCATATCCCAGATAAGGTAGTATCTGATGTCTATCTCTTGGAGCAATCATCGAATATGGGATTCCTCAACAATCGAATCCCCCACTTCCACAACCAGGCACCTTCACACGAGATCATACTCGTAGCTATGTATTCAGTCTTAGCAGTGCTTATAGCAATCGAGTTCTACTTCCTCCTCATCCATGATATCGAAGCAGAATCCAAAGAGAACCAACACTGAGAAGTGCTCTAGTGATCCTCCACACTGCCTGCCTAATCAGCTATCAACCCTAGTGGCAACTTCACGTCTCCCAACCAGTTTTTTCCTGAAAATATTCACCAAGCCTTCCCTGCTCAACTACCTATCATTTATTCACCCCTATCGAATTTTCATAATGGCAACTAATGATCACATAGGCATGTGCAAGATGGTCCAAGTCTTCTCATTCTTGTTATCTAGATGAATTTTTCCAAATCAATGAGATCATGTAGACTCTAATTCCTCTACTATCATATGTTTCTTTCTATAATTCCATGCTTCCTTTCATGATTCCACCAAAAATAAAGACTCTTTTAGAGAATGCAATGGTGCATGCTATTCTCACTACTACTTTCTAATAAAAGAAAGATAAACTTTAAATAAACCTAATAGATGTGGATCTCCCTCAACAATATAGATCCTTGGAATCTTCAACTTTCTATTTCTTCTCAGATTTTTCTTTTCTTAAGCTATATGTGCTCCACTCATTTCCTTCATTTTGTTGTCTTTTGAAGTCTCTTAAAATTCCCATATTCATTGCACCCATAACTTTGTATATTGGACATATCTTGTTTTATTTTGGACTTTCCAACCTTAACTTTCTTCTTCTTGGATTTTACAACAAAGGCTTGATAATTTTCATATTATTTTGTGTCCTCCTTTGCCTTCAATCTTGTTTCTTCCAAGATATATTGAGCCCATAGTTCATCAAAAGGAGTAGTATCTTTTCTTGAGTAGACACTAGTTGCAAAACTACTCCATTCAGGTGGCAAAGCATTCAGTACACAAGTATTCATCTCTGAATCAAAGATAAATTCCCCAAACCCTTGAAAATGAGCCCTCAGTTGTGATATCTTCATAAGATATGTGGCCGTATCTTCATTCTTTGATATTCTTATTTCATATAATTGATTCCTCAAGGATATTTTCTGACCTCACGTACTTATAAAGTACAATTTCACTAACTTATCATGGATTGCTTTAGAATTCCTCAAGTCAACAACAAAGGGAATAATATGATCGTTTATAGATTCAATAAGAATCATTTTCTCCCTCACTTCTCCCTTCTTGTATATTGCTAATTCTTGAGTCTTATCTTTGTCTGGTTGAGTAATTTTTCGAAGAACATATTTCATGATTTCATTTTCTATGAGCACCAAATCAATCATTTTCTTCCATGCTAGAAAGTTTTTTGATCAAATGAGCTTATTGCTTTCCTAGAAAATTGAAGTCATTTGATTTGTAGATTGAGACATGGAGGAGAATGTGGTACTTATTTGTCAAACAAGTGTCCTTCTTGATGATGCCTTCAACTTTCCTAAAACCTTCAAGAACATTCAAGAGACTTCAAAAGATGTCCTTCAATAGTAAGGAGCCTTCAAGAGAGAGAACGATAGATGTTCTTCTAGGTAATGGAGTGCACTAGAGAGCCTTCAATGAGAGCTTATAGTCTTCTTGTCAATAGGTCCTCTTCCTTAAGCCATTCCTTGTGTCCTTTAGCAAATTATGTCCTTCAACGGATGTCTTCCACTTATGTAAACAACAATGGTCTTCAAGCTACCTTCTTCTCACCTTAGCTCTGATACCATGTTGGAAAAGCTAGTATGACAACTATTTAAGAAAATCTCCTTATCCTTGATAAAATCTTGTGAAATTATGATATCTTCTTTTATTCTTTGTTAGATTCTTTTCATCAAACAATTATCAAGATCAATAAAACATGAAGATCATAAAAGACAATGGACACAAAATATAGGTTCCAAGGTAAGGAAAAACCCCTCCAACGGCGAAAACCCAAAAATATTCTCTTCTCTTCTCAAAGAATGAAATCAAATGAGAAATCAAAGACCCAAACATCAAGACTAATACCTCCTCAAAGCACCAAGTAAACCCTTCAAAAATCTCTTCCAAACAAGTCAAATATCAACTAAGTCAACAAAGGTAAAACCTCCTCCAGTCTGCTCCAAATCACAGTTTCGATCCTCTACCTTAGGTCTAAAATTCAGACTTGCAACTTCGGTCCTTAATATATTGCAAAAACCCTATTTTTTCTCGCATGTGTGAGAAGAAATGTGTAAACAATCAAATTTCAGTGTCTTCTTGAGATTCTTCCTTCTCCTAGACATTAGCAATATTTACTCCTTCAAGCACTGATTGTTCCTCACATAAACACAGATATTCGACATCAAGTCATCATTAAACACAAATTGAAATATATGTTTAGTCAGGTTGGAATGTTATTTTCATTTATTCATGTGACTGTATTTAATTTTCAAATTTTCAAATTTGTTAAAGTTAATGTTGAATTTTATTAACAATTTTTTCACTCTCGAATTTTTGTCAAACTTCAAGTTGCTGAACTTAAAATTGAACCAAATGACTTAGCCTAAATTAGAAATCTTAGAATGTATGTCCAATAACAAAATGAATCTATTGCAATCACAAAACTCGTTTTTCTTTATTGAAAAGACATTAGTAGCAAAGCTTGATCTTAGAGACTATAAAAACTATAGAAGCTAATGCATTAAATAGGGAACAACGCTATATTATAAAGTCTAGAAGGCATCCCTGATGAAAAAGAAGTGATGACATCCTCTTTTCATTATTATGTGCACTTGGTTTTAAAACCAAGTGCCTTGACTTCATTGAATTATATTGACTTGGGAATTTTTAAATATACATTGTTTGTATTTTCTTGGGTAGAGTCAAACTTTGTTGTACCGAAAGTATCATTATCTCGGGAAATTTATTCCCTAAACTCATTTAGTTTACTTGAAGTTTTCTCCACATATATTCCAACACTTTTAAATTACATTGCTTTAGGGATATTTAAATTTGGAGGACCAATGTATTATTGGTTAGAGGCCATGTTCTCAAAATGTGAAGCAACAACAATTCCAAATACTTGTTCTCTACATTCGTTTCAATTTATCAAGCTTTCTTCCACCATAAACATTCAACCCTTTCTTTAGGAGTGTTGTATTCCCAAGTTAGGTAGACACAACACTCTATCTTTGCAACAATTCCTACATATCCTCAATTGTTGAAATGTAAACATGATCACACTCTACTTATACATGGAGAAAATTGGGGTATGAAATGGCCTTCATAAGGAAAAATGTCATTGTTTTGTTGGAAGTTCAAGGACCAATAAACTCTCAAGAAATTGAATCAACAATAACCATTGAGCTGTAGCTATACAAGTCAAACATGAATATGTGTTGTATTTTGATTTGATAGTAGTAAACCATATAAATGTTGATTTTCTATGTGAAATAGAGACTAGCACAAGATTTCTGAAGAAGTGATAGTTACTTTTGATATTGATCTTCTTTTAAAATTATTCCAAAATAGAATTCAAAAATTATACTTAAAAAATTCAACCATACAAGAACACTAGAATAGTAGAGATCACAATGCACAACAAGAAGAGAATATTTACCCTGGGAAAAACCTACTAAGAGGAAAACCCAACAACCTTTTCAATAGAGAAATTATTATGCTCAACAAGAGACACACATAAACCTTCTACTCATTAACTAAGTCACAATTGGTCAAACCATTCAAGTCAAGCCTCCCAATTTGATCCAACACTTCGCTCAGTTGATCTACTAAAAAATTTCACCCCTCCTGCAATTGCCAAAATCCCATAATTTTGGCCAAGAGTAATTACCCAAAAATTTTAGCCCTTGCAATAGATTCTGACCAGAAATATGTGAAATCCACAGAGAGAGACTATCCACATGTGCGAGCTTGAAAGAGAGAAATAAATCCAATTTGTCCTTCTTGATCTTCTCTAGGATGCCTAGAAATTGTCTTTTTAAGAGAGTTCGAATTGGTGCCATGAGAAGGAGGTTGACTTGCCTTTATATAGTGCTCTACCTAGGTCAAAGGGGTGTATCTATGCCCGGGCTAACTTGACAAACTTGGATCCAAAAAATTCAATTTCAAAAATCCAAATTTTCCTCTCTTAAAAGTCCAAATGGGACTTGATTCAAAATATAATTTTATTTTGACTCTAGCATTTAAAATATGCTTTACAATAATCAATATAAATACATCAAGGGCCAACTAAAAATTATGAATACCAACCATAGTTACGAAATTCAACATTCCCTCTTAGCTTGGGAGGTATTCATAATCATTGTCATAGATGTTCTCAAGTTGACAATTTTCTCTAAGAAAAGGTTATATCAAATCATCATCAACATCATCATTATTAGTATCATCATCTACCATCAACATTTGTTGGAATAAGGAATTACTAAGAGGGGGAGGGGGGGTGGTGTAGGTTTTAACCCAATACAGAAATTACCTGCATACGAATTCTAAAACAAAGAAAATAAACAATGCGAGAGCATAACACATAAAACACATATACACAGAGATTTCCCACTGGATCCCAAAACTGGGACTACTAGCTTGATTTTTCATTATGTTC